>JAKUCV010000840.1:0-10675 GCA_028386065.3 Turnera subulata | reverse complement strand
ATGGAACTTAAAGTAGACATTCTAAGCTTTCCAACCATATAAAATTCACTGTCATAGGATCTAGGAATAATTAACTATGAATTTTCTAAGACAGTCCAGAAAACTGTAATTTCCTGCACAACAGTCCACTTGTGCGATTTTTAATAAATTCCACAAAACTCCTTTTCTGATGAAACCAATTGCAAACGTTTCCTATGTGTGTCGATTTTATAGGATAAAAGTTTGAAACCCTAATTCAAAGCCAAACCTTGACCTAAATAAGGAAATCCAAGGGCTGCCAGAAACTAAAGTTGTAAAAGAAGTTTGTTATTCAAACTAAGATAAATACACATGATTATTCTAACTAATCATCCTAAAAGAGAGTGCGGTAGATTTTTATTTGATTAAAATCTCAAGCCTTAATCGAAATTGGTTTAGCAAGGGCAAGAAATTTAAATATGAATCACAAAGCATATAAAAGATTGTGTAAAATAAAACTTACGCAACGATATCATTGACGGACAAAATCCAAGAGCAGTAAAGCGAGGCCAGAGACGATTGTGGCAGAAAGTGAGAGCAAAATATTTTTTTTTCTTTCTTAACAGGTGCAGCAACATAAATAAAACCAATAGGGTTTAGGTGTTGTGAAAAAGTAGTATATATACCACTACGTTTCGGGCTTTAGGGACAAATCACAAATCACAATATATATAAAATATATTTCAACAGACGTGTGAGGAAAAGCATTATATGTATACATATATTTATATTATTACCATTTGGACTGAAAAGACTTATGTGGGCATTTAATAATATGGGCTTAAGGAAAAAAAATGTATTTAACCCACGTATAACGCATGTGGGTTTGGAATTACTAATCAACCAAAATATATATATTTATATTACTATTTTTTTTTTACCGGGTATTACAACATATTTGCATGGCAAATCACATATACCAAAACAAATTCAGCATATCACACATATGCAAGCATATCTCACATACTAAAAAGAAGTCCAGCATAACACATATACCTAAACAAGTTCAAGCTACATCACATGTAACATATGAACATGAATTCAGTTTAGAGCTTCACAAGAGGCTCCGCTACCACTGTAAGTTTCCGGACATGCAATTGACACTCAAAAGCAAGCAAAATACGCAGCGGAAAAACCGGAAACAACACAGGAACACATGTGAAGCATATAAACCGAATAACAAAAATTTCGTACCTGAAAGGTTAGGATCTTCCACCTAACTAAAGTGTCGGAATCAGCAAGAGCAAGACAAGGTATCCCGCCCCTCTACGGTATCCACACGAACCGTGATCAAGCCGGAATCGTCACATGATCTCCAACTTCGAGCTCTCCCGAACTGGTGTGCCAGCAACAGGATTTTCGGGAGGATGAGTTTGTGGTGTTTCTCTTCTTTCTCAAAGAAGGTGATGTGTGTATGCTCTTTCAAGCTCTCAAGAACACTCTCAAGAATAAAACTCAGTGAATGGAATGAAGGAGAGGAAGTAATCAGATCACTCCAATCCACACATCAAAAGCTAATGGAGATAGTGGAGGTCATGGCCAACACATTGGCCCATTACCCACCACAATTATGTCTATACATAATAATGTCTCCACTAAACCTTATCAACATACACAGCACCTATAGTGGCTCAATAATGCTGACAATTAGTGAACCAACCAGCCCAAAATGACCCTGGTCCAACCACGGTCCGACTGCGGTCCAACCACAAACCGGTCCAACCATGGTCCAATCACGGTTCAACCACCTGCTCGAATCAACGGTTCTATGTATGTGACCCTGTAGGCACTTGTAACATCCGGCAATAATTGTAAAATCTCATTTTATAATTATAAGCAAAGAGCGGCGTCTAGCAACACATCATTGCTACCCGAACGGCAAGATCAGTACTGATTCAAAATGCCTCGCAAACATGTCATCGTCCCTTCGTCCCATTATCAAGATTAAACCGAGACATGGAATATGTCAATCTCGTATATGTTTAATCTCAGTTTCTTGATCCTCGAGTTAACTGTGTAAAACGGATACCAATGATATCACCATATCATTATCCGAGCACGGCCGTGCAATTACAGTTCAACTCTATCAAGAAACCATCCGATAATATACCCGTTATATGGGTTGGACGAATCCCCTCTGGATCATACAAAACCCACTACACACTTATCATATACCCAATGATTACCATTTAGTCCACCCAATTACGAATGACCAGGAATAATATCAAAGTATATGACTCACATGTTGGGAACCTTGACGATCACAGGTCTATGGACAATACATATAAGAATCGCTATCGACAAACATATAACGCTCCATGTAGCATTCTTATGTGGGTCGGTCCAGTCCACAAGTTCTCTAACTTGTACCCGTATGTAGAATCCATATCACATATAAATTCTCAACATACGCTAGTCTTAACTTATTATTACAACCCATCCATAATAATAATCGACTAGGGACATTTAAAAATATATCAAATATATATTCTAGGGTTATAAATATGTGCAAGCGATTATCTCATAATCATATTTATTGGAATAACCTTAATGTATATACACGACTATATACGATCATCCATTAATTGGCTTTTGGGCATATTACTAACAATATAGTGTCCATATGTAGAGGCACGAGACAGAACTCAGGAGCGGTAGGGACTAGTGGTGCACACGCAGAGCGCCATCATAATTGAGGTGACTCTATAAGACTTATATGCTTGTATGCGAGTACTTGTTGGTATGGTTAGAAAGTCCTACTTGCTAAGTGTATCGCATGCTATTGACTGTGTTATGCCTGTGCTTATGTGCTATGATGATATGATGATACCTTATGAGTTGATATGCCTTCTTTATGATATGAGTGTTGTTTTGCTAATATCATGTATTTATGTGAGCCTTAAGCTCGGTTTAGAGACTGTCTTTGGTGGCACACCACGTGTATACACATTATGAGAAACACATCTTACTTAAGTTATAACTGATAATAAATGATTCGGAATAACATAAGTTCTACTGTGGGGTCGTTGACTGGTAGCACCGAGAGGGAGAGAGGGTACCCCTCGGGTCCTATTATTATAGTAAGTTGTATTCACAGAGACGGCAACGAGGGGATTGATAGGTACGCCCCTCGATTAGTGTATTTGTGAGAGTACCCCTCACAAAGCTGGCGCCTTGGGGATTTCTCGGGTGTACCCCTTGATTATTTGTTATTATCCATTTCATTTGGTGAGAGCACCCCTCACAGAGATGGCGACTTGGGGACTGATGGGTGTGCCCCAAGATTTTGTATTATAATTCCTTTGAGGAGAGCACCCCTCCTAGAGTTGTCGGCCACTTGTTCGTTAGTGGTTTTCTTTGTCGGAACTTACCCATTCCGGTGTGTTCATATTTATACTATATATATGATTATACTTGGGCATACGCGCTGGGGAGCTGGCCAGTCACTACCGCGCCCGACGCACACAGTAGAGGGTCCTTAATAATGATAAGAAAGTAATAATTAGATAATTCACCTAACACTTGTATGTGTGGTATTTGACACGTGTTGATCGTGTGTATATACTTGGGCTCGTGGACTTACTCACCCTATGAGCCTGTCTTCGTCTACCTGTATATTTGTCTTGTATTATACATTGAGTAGGCGACTCATATAAATCGCCACCGTAGTTTTACAGATCCTTAGTAGCTTGCTGACGGTTTACCTCCACATTGAGTTTCAAACTTTCCTTCTCAGTAGGTAGCCGTGTTTCCTTCCTGGCGGATCCATAGTTTGATTTTGCATGTGTTGCACTTGTCCTTGACTTATTATTATTTTCCGCTGCATAATTATTTTCGGGATGTTGTTTTGGTTTACTTTGGATTTGGTCATTATTGTTCCGGTCGATTTGCCGGTGGATATTTAGGCCGGTTGAGCCTGGTCATACTTTGGATACTTTACATCCCGATGATTTCTTATGTTGGATATTTTTATTTAGGATTTTGAGATGATGTTTTGCACAGAGTCTTGGCATCCCTGGATACAAGGGTGTTTTGGTCATTTCATATTTGTTTGTATTTTGTTTATTTGTTTCTGGGATGCGGTCATTTCATCATCCACATTTTATTTTGCTCTATAGCTTTGATAAAGTTAAGAACATGATAGAGAGAATACAAAAAAAAAAAAGGAAGAGAGAGCACCCATTCACTAATTTTCTTTTTTTTTAAGATAGTATTAAAATTTATTAATTTTACTCTATTTAAATGCAGCCTACCCTTTACTTATATAATTTTCTCCAAATTAATCTCCTAAAAGTTTGCACTATTGTGTCAATCTAGTATTCTTGACTGATAATGTAATTGTCAATATATATTAGATAATGTAATAGACAAATAAGATATGTACCTAACTTATTCAAAAATTTTAAAACTTTGATAAAGTTAAGAACATGATAGAGAATACGAGTAAATAGTTTTTTTCTGTCCTTTGTTGATTCGGCATTTGTTATCCCTCCTCGTTTATTCTTATTCATTGTGTCCTTAAACTCTCAAATTACCGGGCCATGTTATCCTTTTTACCCACTACAGCAGGTCGATTGCCATGGTGCATGACATGTGTCTTGTGGACCTCACAGGCTATCTATTTTTAAATATTTTTTTATTTTTTATTTAATTTTTCAAAACTATATTCCAAGTTTTTATTCTTTTAATTTTTTTCACAATTACAATATTACTATTAGTGCCCAATTTTTTAAATTTTTTCCTGCAATTTAATTTCTAAAAATCCTTATTTAAACAAGAATTTTTTCCCAAAAAATAAATATTAATTATCTTATCTCATCTCTCAAACCACACAAGAAAAAAAAAAACACATCGGCTACCACCCCGATTTTGCCTTCTTGCTCCCCAAAACCGCCATTAAAAAACCGAAAAAGAAGAAAAGCCCTAATTCAATCGGAAAAAAACCATGATGCAGCAAGCAGCAGCGGCGGGACAGCAGTTGATGTTGTTTGTTGTCTGTCTTGTGTTTTTGGTTGTTTCCAGTTGGCTTGTAGGTCTGCGGCGGCCGAGCTTTGTGCTCAGGTTCACGATGATTGCTGACAGTACATGTTGAGGGCGGCATTAGTCACTGCCATCAGCGGCTCTGTTCGACAAAGGCGGTGGATTTGGTCGGCGTAGAAAGCAGCATGCTGCTGCGTGTGGCTACGATGGCACCCCGATCCACCTGCTCCAGATCTAATCTGGTGGAGGTGTGCGGCGGCTATGCTACTCCGATCTGGAGAGGGGAGCGTCGGTGGCATCCGAGTGGGGCGGTAGGTGCGGCACTTTTGTGGTTGCTGCACCCGCTGCTGCATTCGCTGCCACCTGTATGCGGCGGCATTGGTTTCTGTTGGGGGTGGTGGCTTTGGCCTCCTCTTGCCGGTTCACGAGCTGCGGCGGCTTGAGACGGTAGCCTTTGTGGCGACGTGGTGGCGGTGTTGTCCCTCCTCCGGCGGCGGTAGATGAGTCGTAGCAACAACCCATATGGGCCCAGCAACAGCAGCACCCGTCCCAGCAAACCCGGATCACTTGTGCCGATGAGGTCCGTGCGTTTTGGATAAACGAGCCTTACCTCATAAATTGCTTACCCCGGTTTTTTTTATTATAAAACCAATTTATTTTAATTTAAAAAAAGTTTCATAAATTAAATTAGGAAAAAAGGAAAATGAAAGAAAAACTTGCAGGCCCCATGACACGTGTCAGCACCATGGCAATTGACTTGCTGTAGTGGGTAAAAAGGACAACATGGCACCGTAATTTAAGAGTTCAGGGACAGATTGAGTGAAATTAAACTAAGAGGGGCAACAAATGCAAAATCGTGAAAGTATAAGGACAGAAATAACTATTTACTCTAGAAAATACAAAAAAGAAATCCAAAAAGGAAGAGAGAGCACCTATTCACCAATTTTCTTAATTTTTAAGATAGTAATGAATTTAATTAATTTTACTCTATTTAAATGAAGCCTACCTTTTTTACTAATACAGTTTTCCCCAAATCAATCTTCTAAAAGTTTGCACTACTATGTCAATCTAATATTCTTGACTGATAATATAATTTTCAACATATATATTAAATAATGTAATAGATAAATAAGATATGTACCTATCTTATTCAAAAAACTAAAAACTTTTAAATAGTTTTACGCATATGTTGGGTATTGTAGAAGTAATTTAATTAATTTTTTATCTCTTGGCCTTGATAATATTTCAGATATGTACGTATCCTTTTCTAAATTTTAATTTTTTTGAAAAAATTTAAGATTAAATTTAAGTTTAGGTGTAATTTTATAGAAGTGATTTAATTAATTCTTACTCTTTTCTCTATTTATATAGGTCACTCAATCAGTTTTTAAGTACTGTTACCTTGCTCTCAATTACATTTTTTAGTACTATTACTTATTGATAAAACTCTCAATTAAAGTCATTCAAACTCATCGAATCTCTTATTGCAAAGGTAAACAAAAATAATTATTTTCTTTATGTATTATAATTTTATTTTAACTGTATTGTTAATAATAATTTATTACTACAATGCATAAATCTTTTTTGGGAATCACCTATTCAACATTAATTTCCTTGCACAAGTACAAGTAAGTACCTCTTCTACAGTTAATCCTATAGTTAATTAATTAGTGCCTTTGGTCTATTTTCACTGATTTTATATATGGCATAGAATTCGTTTGGTTCAATGAGTTATTCATTTCCCTTTCGTCTATTTTTACTCTACTATTATATTATCATATCTCTATTTTTATTGATATTTTATTTTCTTTATATATTAGAATTTTATTTTAATTTTATTCTTAATAAAAAATTTAGTACTACAAACGTAGAATTTTTTTTTTAATCACCTGTCAACATTGATTTCCTTGCACAAGTACAAGTAAGTATCTCTTCTAGAATTAACTCTACAGTTAATTAATTAGCGCCTTTGGTCTATTTTCACTGATTTTATGTATGGCGTGGAATTCATTTGGTTGAATGAGTTATTCATTTCCCTCTAGTCTACTTTTAGTCTTCTATTATATTATCATACCTATATTTTTATTAATATTTTTTAATGTGAGTAAATATTGTTATTACTTTATATTTATTAATAGTTTTTCAAAATAGTAAGTATTATTATTATTTTATTTTTTTAAAAGTGTCTAAGTATTATTATTATTGTATTATTATTACTTAAATTTTATTAATATGCATTAAAAGTGCGCAAGTATTATTATTATTGCATATGCAAGTTTCCTCTTTGTTTCCACGCACGCACAATATATGATGGATCGCATTCAAATCACCCCATACCCCCAACCCCGGAGGATATCTTGCTATTGCTTTTTCTTATGTGTTTTTTTTTCTTTTCTTATGCAAGTTTCCTTCTAGGACTATTTTTCTTTTATTTTAAAGTGAGTAAGTATTGATATTACTGCATTTTTACTAGTCTTCTTTTCAGTGATTAAGTACTATTATTGTATTTTTATTATTATTATTTAAAGTGAGTAAGTATTATTTTTACTGTATATTATTAGTTTTTTTCTTTAAGTGATTAGTATTATTATTGTTGTAATATTATTTTTACTGTATTATTATTAATTTTTTTCTTTAAGTGATTAGTATTATTATTTCTGTAATATTATTAATGTATTTTTTACTAATATTTATAAAAGTTAGTCAGTATTATTATTACTGTATTATTATTACTTAACTTTTATAAATATTATTAATTTTTCTTAAAAAACTTCATATGCATGAAAATGAATATTAATATATTGGTTGAACTCACCCCAGAGAAAGAATGTTGGACAATTCAAGTTCGGGTAATAAGGTTATGGGAGTCTTTAAATACAAAGTTGCACAACTTGCTTATTGTTGGATATATTTATCTTATTTCAAAAGAAACATTTTGATTTAAATGATTTATCCAGTCACCAATTTTTTCCAATTATGTTTACCATTGAATTTTTTTAAATCAAGTTTAATGTTATTGATATTGTGAACGTTGCTATTTAATCTTCCTTTTAAATGTTGACAGGTTTATACAAATTAATGGTTTTAATGCTAAATAATCAATGACTTTAATGACAAATAATTTGGCACATCATCTTTACAGATTTTGCCGTTGTGTGCATTATCTTTTGGGAGTTACTAATTAATTTAATTTCAGCATTAAATTAAGGTAATAAATATTGAGCATGGAGGCTTAGTGTTGAAGCCTATAAATAGAGCTCATGTGTTCTTTGTTTTAGACACCTTGAGTACTAAGAAGATTATTCTTTACCTCCATTGCTCTCTATTATGTCATTAGGTTCTTTGATTTCTCCTCTCCTGTTCTTGAGCTTGCTGGGTTCATTATATTATTCTTGGTAGTTTCTGAGGTCCTGCCATTATAGGCAGAAGAACCTGTTGAATCCTGGGGGAACTTTGCCATAGGCAAAATATTCCTTTAGGACAGTGCCTAGCACGCCTCAGGTTATGTGTTATGCTCCAATTTTTTTCAACAACCTAATGGAATATTTTATTGTCTTCTTCTTTAGTTTTCTCTTATGAACGTTGTTCTTACAAAGTTTTTTTTTGTTGATTTATGCTTTTACAAAGCTAATGGTCGAAGAGAAACTAAAAGGTGCAAAGAAGAAAATCGAGGTTGCACATATGGGAGAAAAGAAAAAAAGCTAGCCTGGTGAAAGGTATGTCCTCTAATAAAATTTTGATTACAAGCCTTATGTGAGATCTAATCCCGATTTAAGTAAAGGTATTTATTCTATTTGTGAACGAGCCAAATGGTTTTATTTATATAAATATAAAAGTGGCATGAGAAATGAAAATCCACCTATGTCAAAATTTGATTTGGTTTAGGAGATGATGCTAGAGTTGTGATCATTTCTCGAAAAAAAATTATTTTGTGGCAAATGTGAGTAAATAAATTTTTGTGACTCAAACTTGTCTTGTATAAAGAATTAAGTGGTGCATTAAGATGCTACCATCGTTTCCTCTTACATTCTAGTAAGGGATGAAGAAAGACATGTTTGTCTTTGAGATTCCAGAATTATTAAAATTCTTGCAAAAAATAAATTTTTCTAAAACTCACATTTGAATAAACCTTGGCTCTCATATGTACCTTATGATCATATAAATTAAATTTATATGATATTATTGTGAAAATTCGGGATTAATGTGTAATTTGGCGTTTGTATAATAAACAAAAATTAATGTGCTTATTAAAGAGCTTTTGTAATCAAGATTTTATAAGAGTTACCATTAGTTGAATAATTTATGTGAAATTATTCTTATTCTATATGCTATGGGTTTATTTATATATCTTTAAGAATTGGCTTGAAATTTTTAAAAAATGTGGGGGTTCTTATTTCCTTAATTTTGAGAAGGAAGAATTATGTGAAAGACATTTTTGAAGCATGTCTTGGTTTTAAAATTGATCAAGTCAAATGAGATTTTGATTGGGTGCTAACTAATTATGATTTTTTCGTGAACTCGAGAATTTTGTGAAAAAAAAAATTGTATATAAAGATGCTTATTTTTAGCACCAAAGAATTTCGATGAACCCATACATAATTGATTGTGTATGGAATAATGATTTTATTCATTTGTGTGGTATAATAATATAGTTGTTATATTTGTTATCGAAGTTTTTTCTTGCTTTAAATTTTAATATATGGTGAAGCAAATATTGTGTATGGTTTAAATTTATAAGGGAAGGTGGTAGCTTAATGCTATTGAAACACCCGTGTCCCAATTTAACAATAAAATACTTAAACAAAGGGAAATTCCCAAAGTACCCCTGAAACCCGGGACACGAAAATCAATACCAAAAACAATATCCAAAATTCTCAATAAAACGAGATGTCAAGAAGAACATAATAATCCGGCTTAACAAGCCACAAATCAACCCGGCATCCTGCCGAAACATCATCAAAGCATAAACCCGGCAACCCGCCGATAATGTAATACAAAATCAATAGACATCTCAATAAAAATCCAACGCAGCGGAAGAAATAAATGGAATAAAAATATGAGAAGCAAAACAGTATGCATGCCGACACTATGGATCCAACCGGGAGAACAAGCACGGCTACCTGCTGGGATGTCCACGTCTGTACTCCGGGAAAAGAAGAAAGTGACTGCACGTTATCTAAAGTCTGAAAAACAACGTTGGCGATTATGTGAGTCGCCTACTCAGTGAGCAATATATATCTAATTATGAGAGTGTGCAGATCAGGTCCGAAAGGAAAGCAGAGTAACAAGTCATGCATGCAACATACAACAATCAGTACTAACATGCCAACACAATCAACAAACCATTCATTATTCTCCATCTGTTATGTGTTAAGTTTTCTTATTACTTATTATTGTTCCCGCAGCTCTGCTAAATGAGGATCTCCATACTGCAACTCCATGATCCTATCCCGCAAGGTCGGCCGGATGCTCAAACTAGCTAACAATGCCCCAGTAAAATCCACCGCTAACTGTGCATCCAACGACCTCAGCTCCACCAAGGAAGGCAAAGCATACGAAACAGAGTCCTCATCAGCATCAACCACTCTCTTCCGGCTCAATGCATCTGCAACAACATTGGCCTTGCCCGGATGGTACTCGATAGTACAATCATAATCCTTCAGAAGCTCAATCCAGC